>PITA01003394.1:0-32639 GCA_004023965.1 Spilogale gracilis
TTGAAACACTGGAAAAAAAAATTTAGTAACAATAAAAAAAAAAAAAAGAAAGATCTTTGTACTTGAAAAAAAATTTTTAAATGGCTGAAGGTAATAAGAAACTGCTATTTTATAATTAGAGAAAGCCAACCCATTGTTAATATTTATACTGACTTTTCTCATTTATAAAGCATTTTTGCACCTAAAAGAACCTTAAGCTAGTATTTTTGTCCTGCCTGAGTTATACATAAGAAAACTGGGACTCCAAAAATGGTACGTGATCCATCCGCAGTTTTACATGTATTAGGAACTTACTCCAAGTCTCAAACCCAGCTCCTCTGATTACAAATACCAAGATGTCCTCTTAGCTGAGAAACCTGAGATTGAATGAAACCTTATGTATTCCATCCTCTGCCCATACTGTCAAGAAATATTATACACCACTTTTAGGTAACAAGAATGGGATCCTATTAAGAAGAAAGATATTCAGGCACACCTGGTTGACTCAGTTGATTAAGCCTCTGCCTTCGGTTCAGGTCATGATCCCAGGGTCCTAAGTTTGAGCCCCATATTGAGCTCCTTGCTCAGTGAAAAGCCTGCTTCTCCCTTTGCCTGACACCCCCACTGCTTGTGCACTCGTGCGCTCTCTCTGACAAATAAATAAATAAAATCCTTTTTAAAAAATTAAAAAAAAGAAGTAAGATACCCAAATAGAAGCATGTTGTACAAATGAATCACTAGGTAATTCTGGTAAGCAATCATACTTTAAAAGACTTCTTTGAGAAACACTGGACTATTCAACAGCCATCAATTTGCTTTCTGGAAATCATGTGCCAAGGGAAATTTTTATGAAATTTTCAAATAAACAAAAGAGTCAAACTTAACAAGCAGATTCTTTTCCTTTATTTAGGCTCTCCCTGGATTTATATTTCTGCATTGTTCTGTAATACTTTAATTTATTTGGTGTTGTTTTTATCTTATAATTCAAAGGGTGACACATATTTGAAATACACAATATGTAAAACAAAGATAAAAACATTCTTTGAGGGTTTTTTAAATGCTTATTATAACATAAAAGAAGGCATGAATAAGTGAAGCACTGAGAATGTTCCTGGGTGGGAAGACAATATTGTTAAGAAGTCAATTCTCCCAGTACACCGGGGTGGCTCAGTTGGTTATGCATCTACCTTCAGCTCAGGTCATGATCCCAGGGTCCTGGATCAAGTCCCACATTGGCTGTCTGCTCAGCAGGGAGCCTGCTTTTCCCTCTCCTCCCTGCTTATGCTCTCTCTCACTATCTCTGTCTCTCAAATAAATATATAAAATCTTTTTCAGAAAAGAAGAACTCTTTGTGCCAGTACCATGCTGTCTTGGTGACCACAGCTTTGTAATAAAGCTTGAAATCAGGCAACGTAATGCCCCCAGCTTTGTTTTTCTTTTTCAATATTTCCTTAGCAATTTGGGGTATTTTCTGGTTTCATATAAATTTTAGGATTGTTTGTTCCAGCACTTTGAAAAGTGTTGGTGGAGTTTTGATTAGTATGGTATTGAAAGTATAGATTTCTCTGGGCAGTATAGACATTTTAACAATTTTATTCTTCTGATCCATGAAGAATGTTCTTCCATCTTTTTTGTCTTCTTCAATTTCCTTCATGAGTGTTCTATAGTTCCTCGAGGACAGATCCTTAACTTCTTTGGTTAGGTTTATTCCTAGCTATCTTATAGACCAATGGAACAGAATAGAGAGTCTAGATATGGACCCGCAATTCTATGGTCAAATAATCTTCGACAAAGCAGGAAAAAAATATCCAGTGGAAAAAAGATAGTCTCTTCAATAAATAGTGCTGGGAAAATTGGACAGCTATATATAGAAGAGTGAAACTCAACCAATCTCTTACACCACACACAAAGATAAAATCGAAATGGATGAAAGACCTCAATGTGAGACAGGAATCTATCAAAATCCTAGAGGAGAACATAGGCAATAATTTCTTTGACATCGACCACAGCAACTTCTTTCAAGACCTGTCTCCAAAGGCAAAGGAAACAAAAGTGAAAATAAACTTTTGGGACTTTATCAAAATAAAAAGCTTCTGCACAGCAAAGGAAATAGTCAACAAAACAAAGAGGCAACCCATGGAATGGGAGGAGATATTCGCAAATGACACTACAAAGTGCTGATATCCAGATCTATAAAGAACTCCTCAAACTCAACAACCAAAAAAAGATGATCACATCAAAAAATGGGCAGGAGACATAAGAGGCACTTATCCATAGAAGACATACAAATGGCTAACAGACACATGAAAAAAATGTTCATCATCACTAGCTATCAGGGAAATTCAAATCTAAACCACATTGAGATATCACCTTCCACCAATCAGAATGGCCAAAATTAACAGGACAGGAAACAACAAATGTTGGAGAGGCTGTGGAGAAAGGGGAATGCTCTCACACTGTTAGTGGAAATGCAAGTTGGTGCAGCTGCTTTGGAAAACTGTGGAGATTCTTGAAAAAATTAAAAATAGAGCTACCATGTTAACCTGCAATTGCACTACTGCGTATTTATCCCGAAGATACTGATATAGTGAAAAGAAGACCATATGTACCCCAATGTTCATTGCAGCAATGGCCACAATCACCAAACTGTGGAAAGAGCCAAGGTGCCCTTCAACAGACAAATGGATAAGGAAGACATGGTCCCTATATACAAAGGAATATTACGCCTCCATCAGAAAGGATGAATACCCAACTTTTGTAGCAACATGGACCAGATTGGAGGAGATTATGCTGAATGAATAAGCCAAGCAGAGAAAGTCAAATATCATATGGTTTCACTTACTTGTGGAGCATAAGGAGTAATATTGAGGACAGTAGGAGAAGGAAAGGAAATGTGAATTGAGGTAAATCAGGGAGGGAGATGAAACATGAGAGACTTTGGATTCAGAAACAAACTGAGGGTCTAGGAAGGAAGGGGAGTGGGAGGATGAGTGAGCCTGTGGTGGGTATGGAGGGCACATATTGCATGGAGCACTGGGTGTAGGGCATAAACAATGAATCTTGGAACACTGGAAAAATAAAATAATGTAATAAAAATATATTTTAAAAAGGAAAACACAGAAGTCAGTTATCCTTAAATTAATATACAAATTTAGTGGTAATTTCCTTTGAAATTTTGACAGGTTTTTTTGTCAAGGTAATTCTACAGTTTCTATCAGTCAAGATTAAGTTGAGTTCTGAGTAACAGAAAGTCTAAATTAACAGTGGGAAAAACAAAATTAAAAAAACAACACCTTATTTCTCTCTCAAGTAAGTGTAGTCCAGAAGTGAGTGGCATAGGGCTGGAATAGCTCCTCTTGTCTCTGAGAACATGGCTCCTCTCCTCTTCCAGCTCTGCCATTCCCAGATGGCCTCCACTGCTGATCCATGCTGTCTGTTCAAGCTCCAACAATGATGTCTGCATAGGGAAAAGGGAAAGGGAGAAGACAAGGATATGCTCCTCCTTAAAGAACTCCTCCCAGAGGTTGAACACACCACTTGCTCTTATAATCCATTGGTGGGATGTTGATCACATAGCCACACTTAACTTCAAGGGAGATATGGAAATGTAGTCATTATCCTTGGCAGCTGCGCTTACCTAAACACTCAGAGATTTAGTTGCATAAAAGAGGGTGAGGATGGGTTTTGAAGGACCACTAGCCATGTCTAACACATCATTTGCCTTCTAGTTATTAAACAGCTATAGTTATTAATGTATATTCATACCTACTGTAGAATAAAACAATAGATAAGTAGATCAAAACAGAAAACAGAAGAGTAGGTAAGAATTCAGTACATGACAAAAAGGGACTGCTGAAATTATAATCTTAGGTTGAAGAAAGACTTTAAAGTACAACATCAATGGCAGAAACAATGAAATACTGCCAGATTTGACTGTATAAAATCTATTGCAAGATTTCAGTATACAAAAAAAAGACCCATAAAATGAAACAAAACAAATTGGAGAGGGGGAAAAAAACAATATATGGGATAGGAAAAAAAGGGTGACTACTTCTAATAAAGAGCCCTTTAAAATTAGTGTGTCAGACCTCCACTTCCAACTAAGATGGAGTAACAAAGACTATAATTATTCTCCTACATGAAACAAGGACCTAATGAATCAATGACACAAAAAAAATGATATGTTTGTGCATCACATAACAAAGGACAGTGATCCTTGGGGGACAAGAAATGTGCAAGGTAAGCCTTAAGGTTGCCTCAGATCACTCCCTTGGTAGAGTTCCCAGACTGCAGTAGGTTCAGGGGAAAACCAAGTGGAGCCCAGTTGATCCCTGGGTGAAGGAGACAGAGATAAGAGACAGGAAAGACCAAGGAAACTGGGGTTCACAAGGCAGAGGACCTGAGAAAAGAGAGTTACACAAAGAAGTCTAGAGACATGTAGAAGATCTCCTCAAGGATTCAACAACAGTACGGACAAGAGGATGGCTTTGAGGAAGCTACCTGAAGCTGAGGAGAGAAGCACCCAAAAGAACTCAAGGAATAGTATTCAGAGCCTACAGAAGGAGATATGCCCATTCTTTCTAACTACACTGAGAAACCCCATAATTCACGAAGCAAATGGGCCCTCAACAAATGATGGCCTACTCCCTCCTAACAAATCCCAAAAACAAGACCGCAAGGTTCAAACTGTTTCCAATTAACTGCATTTCAAAACAAAGCTCAATAATGTTCATAAGAGTACTAAAATATTCAGCACCCAGTGAGTTAGAATACAAAACATCTAGCATCTATTGAAATTACCAGGCAGACAAAGCAACAGACAAACATAACCTATGGTGAAGAAAAAAAAATAAATCAAAACTGACCTAAAACTGACACGGATGAATGAATTAGCAGACAAATACATTCAAACAATTATTGTAACCATGTTTCATATGTTCAAAAAGCCAAAGGAATGACAGAATATGTAAAGTGGAGACAAGGAAGATAATTTTCGAAAACCAAAATTCTACAAGTGAAAACTAAAATGTCTGAGATGGAAAATAGACTAGATAGGATTAATCATATATTAGACATTATTCCTTCTGTTCCCCTATGTTTATCTGTTTTGTTTTTTAAATCCCACATGTCAGTGAGATCACATGCTATTTTCTCTGATTGACTTATTTTGCTTAGTATAATACCATTGAGCTTTATCCATATCATTGCAAATGGCAAGATTTCATTCTTTTTTATGACTAATATTCCTGTGTGTGTGTGTGTGTGTGTCTATGTACACACACCATAATAGACAAACCATAAGAAACTCTTAACTCTAGGAAACAAGCTTAGAGTTGTTGGAGGGGAGGGCAGCGGGGGCATGGGGTAGCTGGGTGATGGGCATTAAGAAGGGCACTTGATGAAATGAGCACTAGGTGTCATATGCAACTGATGATCCAATATGTTAAATAAATGGAATGCAAACAAAATAAAAATAAACTATGGATATTTAAAATAAGGTAGGAGGCCATGGGGGCCAGACTTGTTGGGGGCGCCTGGGTGGCTCAGTTGGTTAAGAGACTGCCTTCGGCTCAGGTCATGATCCCAGAGATCCGGGATCGAGTCCCGCATCAGGCTCCCTGCTCGGCAGGGGCCTGCTTCTCCCTCTCTCAGGTCCCCTGCTTGTGTTCCCTCTCTAGCTGTATTTCTCTCTGTCAAATAAATCAACAAAATCTTTTTAAAAAATAAAGTAAAATAAAATAAGACTTGATATCCATTAATAAGTTCTCCAACTTTCTTCTTCTTCTTCAAAAAAAATAGCAGATTAGACACTACAGAAGAAAATATTAATAACCATGAGGGCACTATCACAAATGAAAACAATAAACCCACCAATCTGAAGCTCAATGAGCCTCTTACACCAGAAGGAATACTGCACCAAGACACATAATGATAAAATTACTTAAAGCCGGGGATAAAGAGAAAATCTTAAAAGCAGACCTGACCTGTCAGGGTAGCACCCCAAAGGAGTCTGGCTTTCAGCCTGCCAGGCTCAAAAGGTGATTATGCTGTGCCCCACATGTGACAGGAACCATAGAGCATAAATGACATTAGCCAAGCTTCCAAGAGGCCTTCAAATAAACTATGCTCTCAGAGAAGAGCACCTTACACAGTGCACCCTGAGTAAGCCCTGATGGGTACATGCTCATTAAATACCGAGTCTTTGATGTGGGCTAATCTTGAGTTTCCATTTGTCATAATATTAGATCCAGGGTTGTACTTTGATAAATGAATGCTTTGGTCACATTTTTGGAGAATATTTTTTCATTTGCAGTTTTTGAAAAGCCATTCAGATTTCCCAGTGGCAAGACTAGTCAACACAGACCTGACAGAGAGTTAATGTACTTCCTTGTCCCTTTGTTGTAAGCCCCCTCAAAGCACACAAGGGTTTTCTTTTTTTCTCCCTTAAGAAGGACAGTTGGGTTTGGCAATATCTAGAGTGGAAGAGTTTTCTTTTCTTCTGGTGACGCCAAAAGAAACAGATGGAAAATGCCCTCAAAGTCTCAGGTACTGCAATTAAAAACCGTTTCCATGCCCAAGGCAGAAGCTAGATTGACTTTGGCCTGGTCTTGGCCTCCGGACTTGGTTTAGGAACCCAGGATAGAGGCCATACCCTCTGTCAGAAAACCCACCTGGCTCAGAAGAGGCAACACTGCCAAGTCTCTCCTACTCGAGGGCCACATGGTCCTCCTACCTGCTGCCACAGATCCCCTTCCTCAACCTCCAGCCAAGGTGAGGAGAGGAAAGAGCCACAGAGGGGCCTCCCCAGGAGTAAAACCCACACACCCTCCCCTTCACATGAGTTGGAAAACATCCTGCTTTCTTCCTGATTAACTGCAGGGTCCAAAAACAACCTTTAGACACTTTTACGAGTACTTTCCCTTGGCCTCAGTCTCTCACAGGCTACACTGATTTCTGGTTGGGAACAGAGACCAAAATCAAAGCACTTGTTGTTTCCTCTTGATTTTTCACTCATTTATTAATTCAACAAATATTGATTGAGTATTTAGTATGGGTCAAGAACTCTATTGGGAATTTTGTGTGTGCAAAATAAGACATGCTCTCTCCCCTCAGAGGACGTATAGTTCAATGCAAGAGAGATAAATGAATTGGGGCATCTGGGTGGCTCAACCAGTTGAGCATTTGCCTTCAGCTCAGGTTATGATCCTGGGGTCCTGGGATCGAGCCCTGCATCAGGCTCCCTGCTCAGCAGGGAGTCTGCTTCTCCCTCTTCCCCTCACCCCACTCATGTTCACTCTCTCTCAAATAAATACAATGTTTTTTTAAAGAGAGAAATACATGAATCAAACTGTTACACAAAAATGGCAATTGTGATGGGTACAGTGAAATGTACAGGTGATGTGAGAAGGATTGAGCAAATGTGAGTGGGGAAAGGACAAGTATCGGTTTCAGACACTTAGGATATATGACTTATCTTATAATAGGTGTTTATTATATTTATGTGGAAATAGTGGCACATGTGGTTCATCTGAAACCTTGTGATTTTTAGTTGTGTGTTAGTGGGACATTATAACAGAGATTTGTAGTCAGAAGACCTGAGCTTGTGTTCTAGATCTGCCATTTATTAGCTATGTGCTCACAGATAAGCTTTGAGCTCCTCTTCCCTTGTGTGCAAAATACAAATAATAGTACTATGTGTTCTTCCTAAATTACAGATTTGTTGAAGAAATAAAAATATAAACCCACCTATAAACTCCGTGTAGTTGTAGAAAGATTCCTTTTTATGAACACAGATTTTTTAAAACAATATAATATAAAGAAGGTGTGGCACACACACAATGGAATACTATGCAGCCATCAAAAAACAAAATCTTGCCATTTGCAATGACATGGACGGAACTGGAGGGTATTATGCTAAGCAAAATAAGTCAGTCAGAGAAAGACAATATAATATTATATTATAATTATACAATAAATATATATATGAGGAATTTGAGAGCCTGGGTGGAGGTTGCGGGGGAAAGGGAGGGAAAAATGGAACAAGATGGGACCAGGGAGAGAGACAAATCATAACAGGTTCTTAATCTCAAGAAACAAACTGAGGGTTGCTGGGGGTGTGGGAGGAAGGATAGGGTGGCTGGGTTATGGACACTGGGGAAGGTTGTGCTATGGTAAGTGTTGTGAATTATGTAAGACTGATGATTCATAGACCTGTATCGCTGAAACAAAAAATGTATTATATATTAACAAAATTATAATAATAAAAATATATAGGATCGAATGGAACATACCACTTTGCAAATTATGCTTCACTTAATATAGGGTGAGCATAATATGTATCTAAAACTATATCAATAATATATTTTGTTTAGTCCTTTACAATTTTATTATCTTGTTGGAAAATTTATTTTTATATTTATCAGTGATGCTTCTATGTGTTGACTTTGTCATTATCTAAGTGCATGAAGGACAACATGCTTAGGGGATAAATTAGGGGTTTTTCCTTTGAAAATGAAGAATATCAGTACCAACCTAGTCTCCTTTAAAATGAATTTGCTTTTCCTTTATTTGGCCCATAAACTCTGCATCCTTGGGGAAGGCTTGACTTTACCATGTAGAGAGAAACCAAAATATAACCCTAGAATGTATGTAACACACTTGAGTCTGAGTCCTAGTTCCATCATGAAGCTGCATAGCCCAGTTTCCTTGTTCATCAAATAGGATGCTTTTTAGCCTGGGAATAAAGGGAAATAAGGCTGATATTTAAGCCCAAGGAGGCTGAGGAGTGTTCTTGATGTTCTAGGCATTTTGCCATCAAATAACGTCCCCAACTTTTGCAACAGAACTGGGCTTGGTGTGGATTATGCGGGAAATAGAACTGTAAAGGAACTGGTCTGCTCTCACTGGGTTTTTTTTTACACAAGGAAGATGTGTGTGTGTGTGTGTATCCACCAAAAAAATTAGATTTTCCATTTGTTACAACATGGATGGAGCTACTCCATATCACACCAAGAAAAGAAAGTCAGAGAAAGACAAATGCCATAAGATTTCACTTACATGTGGAATATAAAAAACAAAACAAATGAACCAACAGAATCATAAATACAGAGAACAAACTGGTGGTTGCCAAAGGGGTGGGATTTTAGGAATGGGCAACATACGTGAAGGGGATTACACAGTACATACTTTTAGCTTTTAAAACAAATGATGGGGTTGAAAAGTAGAGCATAAAGAAGATAGTCAATTATATTGTCGTAACTTCGTATGGTGACTACACTCACTGCAGAGAGGATAGCGTAATGTATAGAATGTCAGATCATTATGTTGTGCGCCTGAAATTAATATAACCTTATATGTTAACCAGACTGCAGTAAAAAAAAAAAAAAAAGTAGACCCTCCTCTTCTGCTAGCTGCCTCTCCCTAGGACCCTTACTCTCAATTTATGAAAAATCTGGCCTTTCTAGCACTCATATGTTCCAGGGAGAGTGAACTGTTCTCAATAATCACAGTCATAGAGGGCCTCTGGGGATTGTAACCCACACAGCTGTGGGTCTGGGAAATATTGTTCTGACTGTTTCCAGCCCAGTCCTCAAACCTGAGTTGCCTTTGGGACTATTATGTAAAGGCTCACTCTCCAATTACAGGTCTCTAGGGATGTCGCAAAGGTGAAAAGTTGGAGAGACTTAGCTCCAGAAGAAAAAAACAATTTATAAGAGCATACCACGTTTTAGCAGGGGCTCCTCCAACCCAAACTCAACAAAATCATTAGGATTTCCCCAACTTTTGCCATGATTGCAGATGTAGTAGGAATCGCTTCTAAAGGCATTATAAACTCTTCTGGAATTATACATCACACACACACACACACACACACACACACACACCACATCATCCACACACAAACACAAATCACAGCATGCACATGCCAATGTACATACATACTTTATTTCTACAGGAAGAAGGCGAAGGCCATCAGGATAGGCATCCATATATAGTCACTGTGATTATTTTTTTCGTTGTAATTATTGATTAAGGATAAGAGTATAGGTTACTTACACTTCATACTTTTTCAACAATAAACAGATTTCATTTGTGTAATTAAAACCCAACAAGCATGAAAAAGAAAAAAGGAAAACTGCAAGGAAAATGCTGTGGAGCCTGAGAGTTCCCCATGTGGTACTTGTTAGAAGAAGAATGAAAAGTCCAGAAGAATGAGTATCTTCAGAGGGTGGGCAAAAGGCAAGGCAAGTCAATTTTCAGTTTCCTTTAAGAAGCAAGAGATAGATGTAAGAGGTCCAGGAAGAAACTGGTTAAGAGCTTGCTTTGGGCAGTCAAATAGATCTGCATGCAAATCTCGATCACACCATATATATTAACCTTATGATCTTAAAGAAACTACTTAATGTCTCTGTGTCCTGATTTTCTCATCTATAAAAAGGAATTCCAATAGTATCTACTTCATAATTCCTTTTTTCTTTGTGTGCCTTTTACCTTTTTGTTTTGTTCTGTTCTGTTTTGGGGGATTAACTAAGATTTAGCTGTAAAGTACCAAGCACCTTATCTGGAACAGGTTCCTAATAAAGATTAGCTTTTCAAAGTCTATCTGGGGGACACTTCCAGCCAGCATGGAGTAACAGAACCAGATTTACCATCCTGCCTGGACAATTTAAAAACCAGACAAAGTAAACGAAGAAAATTTTTCAAGAGATTGGACATCAGGCAATGAAGGACAATGATCCCCAAGAGAAGAGAAACAAATAAACTGAGTTTTTTAATTTCCCTAGATTACTAGCTGGAGGGAGTTTCTAGACCACAGAGCACAGACAGGAGCCCAGGTACAACTTGGCAATCTCTCTCTTTTAAGGAGACAGATTTGAAAGTCTGAGGAGGACAAGGAGTCTAGGGTTTCCAGGCAAAGAACTACAGAGGAGAAAGCTGCATGGAGTGAGAAGTCCGAAGATCTGCAGAGGGTACCCCAGAGTCTCCAGTGAACACCAGTCAGAGCATCATGTGAGGAAGCTGCCCATGGTCAGGAAAAGAACCACTTTGGAGGATAAAAGTGAACAGACCCCGAAGATCACACCAGGCCAGGCATAGCTCTTGTCCCTACCAACCAGAAGGGCAAAACTACATAATTAATGGATATCAGGGAGAGTACACAGAAGGGCTTTGTCTCAATAATGGGATAAAATTAGCCCTACACAAATGCTGCTTTGATATCACCTAGAAAAGCTTAAAAGTAAACCCCAGAAAGATCAAACTGTTTATCAAGTAAATTATTTTTTTTAATTTTTTTCCTTATGTTAGTCACCATACAGGACAACATTAGTTTTGGATATAATGTTCCAAGATTCATTGTTTGCATGCAACATCCAGTGCTCCATGCAACCCATGCCCTCCTTAATACCCTTCACGGGGCTAACCCATCCCCCCACCCCTCTCTCTTCTAAAACTCTGTTTCTTGGAGTCCATAGTCTCTCATGGTTCTTCTCCCACTCTGATTTCTTCCCTTTCTTTTTTTTTTTTTATTTCTTCCCTTTTATTTTTCCCTTCTCCTTATGTCCTCCATGCTATTCCTCAATCCACAAATTAGTGAAACCATATGATAACTGACTTTCTCTGTTTGACGTATTTCACTCAGCATAATCTCCTCCAGTCCCATCCATGTTAATGCAAAAGTTGGGTATTTATCCTGATGGCTGAGTAATATTCCATTGTGTATATGGACCACATCTTCTTTATCCATTTGTCTATCGAAGGGCATCTTGGCTCCTTCCACAGTTTGGCTATTGTGGACATTGCCACTATGAACATTGGGGTACATATGCCCTTCTTTTCACTACATCTGTATCTTTGGGGTAAATACCCAGTAGTGCAATTGCTGGGTCATAGGGTAGCTCTATTTTTAATTTTTTAAGGAATATCCACACTGGTTTTCCTGATTTCAAGCTATTACAAAGTTGTGATCACCAAGACAACATGGTGCTAGCACAAAAACAGACACATAGACCAATGGAACAGAATAGAGAGCCCAGATATGGCCCCTCAACTCTATAATCAAATAATTTTTAACAAAGTAGTCAAAATTTTTCAGTGGAAAAAATGTCTCTTCAATAAATGCTGCTGGGACAATTGGACTGCTATATACAGAAGAATGAAACTCAACAATTTTCTTTCACCATACACAAGGATAAACTCAAAATGGATAAAAGACCTCATTGTGAGACAGGAATCCATCAAAATCGTAGAGGAAAACATAGACAGTACCCTCTTCAACATTGGCCACAGCAACTTCTTTTAAGACATGTCTCCAAAGGCAAGGAAAACAAAAGCAAAGACAAATTTTGGGGACTTTGTCAAGATAAAAAGCTTCTGCTCAAGAAAGGAAACAGCCAACAAAACAAAGAGGCAATCCACAGACAGGGAGAAGACATTTGCAGATGACACTACAGACAAAGGGCTAATATCCAAGATCTATAAAGAATTTCTCAAACTCAATATGCAAAAAACAAATAATCAACTCAAAAAATGGGCAGAAGACATGAACAGACACTTCTCCAAAGAAGACATACAAATGGCTAACAGACACATGAAAAAGTGTTCATCATTATTAGCCATCAGGGAAATCCAAATCAAAACCACAGTGAGAAACAACCTTACATCAGTTAGAAGGGAAAAGATTGACAAGGCAGGAAACAACAAATGTAAGAGAGGCCGTGGAGAAAAGGGAACCTTCTAACACTGTTGGTGGGAAAGCCACTTTCAAGTAACTTAACTAACATTTTAGTTTCTATTGCTGCATTAAAAATTACCCTAAAACTTAGTGGCTTAAAACAAAAATGAATGTTATTATCTCACACAATTTCTGTGGACCAGGAATCTAGGAAAGACATGTATAATGTAGAGAAGTTTAAGTCAGGATTATCTTCTGGTAATCAGCAACCAAAAGGGAATACTAACTGAGGGTTTTTTTGTTTTTTGTTTTTAAAGATTTTATTCATTTATTTGACAGAGAGAAATACAGCTAGAGAGGGAACACAAGCAGAGGGACTGAGAGAGGGAGAAGCAGGGCTCCCGCGGAGCAGGAATCCTGATGTGGGACTTGATCCCTGTTCTGCAGAATCATGACCTGAGCCGAGAGCAGCCGCTTAACCAACTGAGCCACCCAGGCGCCCCCTAACTGAGGCTTTGATGCTTAAAGACACTAAATGTAAAACCTAAAACTATAAAGTTCTAGGAGAATACAGAGGAGAAAATATTTGTGACCTTGAGTTAGACTAAAATTTCCTAGGTAACATCAAAAGCATGAGTCTTAAAAGAACAAAAATTTATAATTTGATTTGTGTCAAAGTTGGGAATGTCTTTGAAAGACATTCTTAGGAGAATGAGAAGAAAATTCACAGATTGAGAGAAAATATTTTCAAATTATATATCTGATAAGGAACTTGCATCCATAATTTATGAAGAATCCTTGAAACTAAACAATAACAATACAAATAAGTGAAAACTAAGCAAAAAATCTGAACAGACACTATCAAAGAAGACGTATGGATGACAGAAAAAAAGCAAAAAGAAAGAAGGGCATATTCTCAGCTTCATTTGTCATTAGTGAAATGCAAATTAAAATCACAATAGGATACTAAAGATACTACACACTTACTAGAATGACTAGAACAAAAGAGTCTGACTATACCTGAACCTGAACATGTGCAGCTGGAACTCTCCATTGCTCAAGAGACTGTCAGATGGCATTCTCTTTGGAAAATAGTTTGCTAGTTTCTGAAAATTTTTACTATTCAGCTACCGTATGACCCAGATATTCTACTCCTAAGTATGTACCCAAGAGAAATAAAATCATATGTTCACACAAAGACTTGTACACAAATGTTCATAGCAGCTTTATTTGTAATAGCCCCAAACTGAAAACAATCAAAATGTTCATCAATAGCAAGTAGATAAACTAATTGTGCTATATACATACAGTGAAATACTGGTCAGCAATAAAAAGGAATGTACTATTGATACACACAATGGATGACTCTCAAAATAATTCTATTGAGTAAAAGAAATTGACCAAAAAAAAGTACATACTGCATGATTCCATTTATATAAAATTCTAAGAATGCAAATTAATTTATGAGAGAAGCAGATAAGTGTTGTGTGGGTGTGTGGGGGGAGGGGAAGTGTGACGGAGGGATCATAAAGGGCACAAGGAAACCTTGGGAGTTAATGGATATGTTCATTATCTTGATTGCGCTGATCGTCTCATGGGAGTGTCAAAATAGTCAAAACTGAGTCAAAAACTCATTGGATTGTACAGTGTAAATAACTGTACTTCATTGTTAATTATATCCTAATAAAGATGTCCTTTCGTTAACTGAAATATAATTAGTACACAGTTATATTACTTTCGACATAATGATTCAACAATTCTATACATTATTAAATGCTCATCAAATATAGTCACCAGACGTTATTACAGTGTTATTGAATATATTCCCCATGCTGTCCTTTTCATCTCTGTGACTTACTTATTTTGTAACTGGAAGTTTGTACCTCTTAAGTCCCTTTATCTCTTTCATCTAACCCCCCACCGACCTTTCCTGTGTCAACCAGCAGTTTGTTTTCTGTATTGAAGTGCCTGTTTTTTTATGTCTCTTTTTTTTTGTTTTTTTTTTTAACTTCCACCTATGAGGGAAACCATATGGTATTTGTCTTTATATGACCCATTTCACATAGTATAATAATTGCTACGTCCACCTGTTTTGCTGCAAACGACAGGATATCAGTAAAGACAGTCTTAAAAACTCCAAGTCTAGGAATGCCTAGGTGACTCAGTAAGTTAAGCATCTACCTTTGGCTCAGGTCATGATCCCAGGGTCCTGGGATTGAGTCCCACATCAGGCTCCTTGCTTAGCCGGGAGCCTGCTTCTCCTTCTTTTTTTTTTTTTTTTTTTTAATTTTTTTTTTTTAAGATTTTTTATTTATTTGACAGAGGGAAACACAGCCAGAGAGGGAACACAAGCAGGGGGAGTGAGAGAGGGAGAAGCAGGCTTCCTGCTGAGCAGGGAGCCCGATGTGGGACTCGATCCCGGGTCTCCGGGATCATGACCTGAGCCGAAGGCAGTCGCTTAACCAACTGAGCCACCCAGGCGCCCCCCTGCTTCTCCTTCTGCCTGCTGCTCCCCCTGCTTGTGCTCTCTCTCTCTCTATGACAAATAAGTAGATAAAAATCTTAAAAAAAAAAAAACCCTCAAATCTATGTTCCAAGATTCATTGTTTATGCACCACACTCAGTGCTAGGCTTATAATACCTTCATAATATGGATTAAAACTATTAATTTTACAATGTATATTAAAAATGTTTTGTCAGTGTATCTTTAATAAGTAATAATCAACTATCAAAACATTTGCATGGTATTTAGCTCTTCTTTTTCTCTGCTTCCTCCTTCACAGCCCCATCTTCTTTTCTTTTAGGTCAAATATTAAAGAATCATTGTCAAAAGTCACTGATGGGTAAACAAGGAAACAAAATAATTGTTACTTTTTCAAACAACAATTATTCAGTGCTTGAATCCACATGAAGATAAGTGGTTAACTGTGTTTGAGCTTATTAAGTGAAAAAATATGGGCTATTGAAAGCATTACACACAAAAAAATAAAGGAATTATTAAATCTCATTTGCAATACAATGAAATCTGCGCAATCCAGCTGAGAAGTATTTGCCCATGGATGGCTGCCTCATTGTGAACAGATGTTGCCTTCAAAGAATTTTAGACAACAATGCATGAAAGAGCTTTCTAAATATAATTTTTATATCTATATAAAACATATATAGACATATAAAATATATCTATGTTTACATAATTGTCTTTGTATTTATAGTTATATGTTGTCACCCAATGGTCCAGTAGCAAAGATCCATTTTTGATCTGGGATTCAATTTCCTCTTGATTATCTTGATCTGTCTCATAAGTTTCAAGTAATTGTGACCTTCACCATATCCCAAAACTGAATGACTTTGGCAAGAAATAAATAGAACTTTGATTTTCTCTTCATCCACTCATCAATGTTATTATTTGCTGTTTGTTTCTTTATTCCTCTAGCTCAAAAATCTGTTTTATTGGAAAGACATGCATGACAAAGAGAAATTTAAACCAGGATTATCTTCTGGCAATCAGCAACCAAAAGTGAACACTAGTTAGTTGGGTTTTTGATGCTTAAAGAACATTTGAAGAAAAGAGTATGTCTTTGCCTTTTTTCATTTGTGGAAAATTAAAAAGTGAAGCCTGGAAGATCATTTTCTGTGACACCTATCTTCTTCTTTCTCTGTGAATCTGGTGGAGGTGGCGACATTTCAGCTGAGATGGCCCATACACAGCTTCATAAAGGGACAATTCTGAGTTTCTTCAATGGATTTCTTCTTCATAAATAGCCCGTCTTTTTATTTTAAGAAAACAAATTTCTTTGTCTTTTCCAGATGTAAGAAACTATCTATTTGTTTTGTGCATGTATTCTTCCAAAGACCTTGTTGTTTTTATAATTCAATTCCAGAGCCGGCTTCATGAGTGTGTGATCAGGGCCATGGCAGAGCCTGCCCCCAATTCGGAGGGGCTCAGTGCTTAGTTTAATATTCTGGTGCCACCATCTTGAAATTTTTAATAATTATTGAACAAGAGAACCCATATTTTCACTTTATACAGGGTCCCCACATTATGTAACAGGTCCTGCTCAGTTCAAGTAATCAATCATCAAAATTTAATTGGAAGAGTATCATGGGTCTTACAACATATAATAATACTAGAGAATTTTTGTTGGGAATTACATGCTGTTCTAAGAACTTTATGGGTATGGACTCACTTGAGGCTTGAGAAAACCACTACAAGGTAAATGTTATCATATGCCTCTTTTCAGATGGGGAAATTGAAATACAGAGGTTAATGAAATTAATCACTCACTCAGTTAATGGAGGGACCAGAATTAGATCCCAGACAACCTGACTCCAGAGACTGCTATATTAAAAGTACAGAGAGCAAGTTAAAGAAAACTTCAGAATCACCTGGCTTCCATAACACAGTCCCTACCCCAGAAACTTGTAAAGCCAAACTCATTTTGTGAGATTCAGACTTTATCTGGGTAACCAGTATACTGTGGATGTTTTATTTAGCAGAACTTATAGGATGCCCCCATTTCTTTGATCTATGAAGTATCCCATCTGCAATATATCCGTGCACCAAAGAATCACATTATAATTCTTCTGGGAGGATCCATGTTACCTTCAAAACACCTAGGAGGTTTAAGGTTGTTTTCCTAACTCATATATTTGCTAACCCAGGAGATACTCAAACTTTTTTTACTTAAGATGAGCTCGGTTCCTTGGCTGAACTAAAAATGCATCTTGCCCCATAAAACTTGCTCTAACAGACTTCTAATTAGTTTGCCTTCTGTCAGCAATGGGAAAACCAGCTTCTGGACACTAATATTTTTCAGGCAGGGGAAGTCATAAAATCTGGCAGTTAGCATCTATGAATAAAAACAAAGAAAGCAGAAAGGAATTTCCATTTTGTGAGACATGGCCATAACTCACAGCCAAAACCTCGATACAGTAAGTGATTTATTTAAAAGTATTCTTAAACAAAGAAAAAAAAGTGTAGCATAAGTACCTCATTGGAAGGAACATGACTGAAGATGATAGAAAGGATTGTCAACATATACCCAGGAAAGACTATGCAAAGAATTTAGCCTGGTGGCTATGAGCTCTGTAGCCTGAAGAGCTGGCTTTAAATCCTGGGTCTACCAGGAAGGGATCTGACTGGGCTGTCCATTCTGGATACCGAGACCTTACTCCCAATGACAGATAGAGCGCTTTTTTCACTTATGCACTTCTCAGGAAGGGAGTCTTGGTTTCTCGCCAATATGTCCTGTAAGATATTTACTGTGGCTTTATGATGTTGGAATTCGTTGTGCCTCTAACCTGAGCATTATTGTGTAGGGAGCCCTTTCAGCCACCTGCAGAAATGGGAAGGGACAGTTAATGCCTTTGTTGACAAGAGTCACTTTCCACTGACAGTCTAAACTGAAAACAGTGCTGCATTGTGAAATCATGCATTTCTTCTGGTCAATGTCAGGAAACATCCCTCCACATATACACACTGCGCCTTAGCAACTATATGTTTGATATCCATTACCAAGTAGACTTATATTTCCAAGGAATTTAAGGTGTACCGTGAATACATGAAGCCTCAACAAGTCACCTCCCTGAAGCATCAATTCACTCAAAGACCTAGGAAGGAAACATAGAGTTGGCATTTCTATATTCTTATACGTAGAATCTGAATTACCAAAATCTGACATTGACAGAGTAGAGAAACTACCAAATGTGCCAGTTTGGGTCTCTTCCATTCAGTCCAGTTCCCCAAATTTATAAACTTAATATATCTCATCCCCTGACCAGCAGGACAATTAGGTATTGTTTAGGGGCTCTGAAGATAAAGCTGACTCTGAAGATAAAGTTTCATACTTATAAAAGATGCTTTTCGCTACCTTTTCAGACCAGGTAGGCATGATATGATACGATTGTATGTAAATTCTTTCTTATGTTTTTAGATGTTTCCATGAAAAATGTGAGAAAAACATGGATCTAAGTTATCCTTATGCACTATAGGTTCTTCCAACTGTGCCTAGGGGCCACAGCAGAGGATGAGGTGAAGCCAAAGCTAAGAGGTAACAGCTCACCCTTCCCCAACTCAACCCCTCTGCCATTGCTGCTTGCCCCCACCAATCACATCAAGAGGCCCCACTTTGATCTGATTTTTATTTGTCTAGGATTTCCAAGTAAGATTTGATTTAAAGGAGGGTGTCCAAGAAAAAAAAAAGAGTTGAAAGTAGCCAATCTGATCCTAACTTTTTATTTATTTTTTAATAGCACTGAAGTCACATTATGCCCAGATCAGTCCTGCCCATCCCAACCTGAAGCAAGTAAGCATCCTGCTTTAGGACTCTAGGCAAGAATCTTCAGTTTCATTTATGTTGCTATCACCAGGATTTTTTGACAAAGCATTATGGTCAATTAGCAAATGGAGTGAATTTAAGAAAGTATTGCTTCCTGTTCATTTGTTTCATTTGTGTATGATTTTTCATCATTGGGAAAAGGTAGGTGTGGTTGTTCCTTCCTTCAGGTTTCTGCTCTCTCCTAGGTTTCGCCACACTTCAGAGCCTAGACTCAAACAGGATGTGATATACAGAGTGTTTCCCTAAACTCCAGTCAGACATAGACTATTTTTATGTTTTTCATTATAGCTACATGTCCATTGCTCTTTCATTTATTTAACATTTTCTTTAACTCAGTACACCTCGTATGTTAGCCATGACTTAAACAATAATATCCAAAATTAAATCATGAAAAAAATGTGTCTTTTTACTAGTACACTTTAAAATAATTATAGAATCATTAAAAAAAAAAACCTCTACCAATCTTCAGGGCCAAATCATCTCATGGAACATATTTTGGAAAACACTGATCAAATTCAGTCAGTCAGCAGTCACCTAATCCCTGTTCCCCAAAAGGTGGTGTACCATGTGTTAGACATACTAACCTTAGTGAGGCCATGGAGGGTTTTTCTGTGTTTTTTCTGCTTAAGTGATACAAATGGTACTGGGGTTCCGACTGTCTAAAAGAGTTTCTTTGTCCCCCTTTTATTGCCCAGTGAAAACATGTACCTTTGAGAGAATCAATTTCAGTGTTGTGGAAGTATTGCTTGGGATTTTCGCTTGTTTTTTAACCAGGCATGTTACCATTTTCACAGCAGAGAGACATGGGCATTAGAGACTCCTATCTGAAACGAGAAGGGGTTGTGTGCTCTGAAAGCACTTTTGGGAAGAAAGAGAATGGCCAAGCTGCCATGAGTGAGGACTGTGAGTGGTTATTACAGATTGAATGCACGTGTCCCCCCAAATTCAAATATTGAAATAGTAATACTGAATGTGATGGTATTAGGAGGTGGGGCCTCTGAGTGAATAGGTCATCTGAATGGAATTAGTGTCAACAAAACAAAAAGGCAACCCACGGAATGGGAGAGAATATTTGCAAATGACACTACAGACAAAGGGCTGATATCCAAGATCTATAAAGAACTACTCAAACTCAACATCCAAAAAGAAGATGAATACATCAAAAAATGGGCAGGAAATATGAAGAAGCACGTTTCCATAGAAGACATACAAATGGCTAACAGACACATGAAAAAAATGTTCATCATCTCTAGCTATCAGGGAAATTCAAATCCAAACCACACTGAGATACCACCTTACACCAGTCAGAATGGCCAAAATTAACAAGACAGGAAACAAGTGTTGGAGAAGCTGCAGAGAAAGGGGAAACCTCTTACACTGTTGGTGGGAATGCAAGTTGGTGCAGCCACTTTGGAAAACAGTGTGGAGATTCCTGAAAAAATTAAAAATAGAGCTACCCTATGACCCTGCAATTGCACTATTGGGTATTTATCCCAAAGATACAGATGTAGTGAAAAGAAGGGCCATAAGTACCCCAGTGTTCATTGCAGCAATGGCCACAATCACCAAATTGTGGAAAGAGCCAAGGTGTCCATCAATAGATGAATGGATAAAGAAGATGTGGTACATATATACAATGGAATACTATGCCTCCATCAGAAAGGATGAATATCCAACTTTTGTGGCAACATGGACTGGGTTGGAAGAGATTATGCTGAATGAAATAAGCCAAACAGAGAAAGTATCACATGGTTTCACTTACTTGTGGTGCATAAGGGGTAATATAGAGGACAGTAGGAGAAGGAAAGGATATGGGAAGTAGAGTAATTCGGGGAGAGAAACGAAGCATGAGACTTTGGACACAGAAACAAACTGAGGGACTTGGAGGGAAGGGGGGGTGATGGGAGAGCCTGGTGGTGGGTACTGAGGGCACGTATTTCGTGGAGCACTGGGTGTGGGGCATAAACAATAAATCTTGGAACACTGAAAAAATAAAATAAATTTAAAGTAAAAAAGGTTTTAAAATTTTTTAAAATTTTAAAAATAAAAATAAAAAAGACCCCAGGGAACTCCCTCACCCCTCCTCCATGTGAGGTTATAGCAAGAAGATGGCCATCTATGAACCAAGATAAAGGGCCCCACCAAACATGGACTCTTCTGGCATCTTCATCTTGGATTTCTGGAGAAATGAATGTTTGTTGTTCAAGTTCCGCAGTCTTTGACATTTCTGTTAGAGTTGCCCAAAAGGACTAGGACAGTGGCCCAAACTCCCCACACTAGCTCCACTTTGATGTACAACAGTGTTTGCTCAACTATTCAAAGTATTAGGCAAAATGATAATAACTATTAAATCATAATAATTATTCTTAAAATGATTCCCTAGGTAAACAAGTGGGAAACACTGGATTACTAAAAAATTGAATGTATTTCTTTACTGGGAAATTTCTCAGATTTACTCATTAGTCACATTACAGCTTTCCAAGAGAAGAATATGGTTCCCATTGTTTCTCACTAATTATCTGGCCATGGGACACGTTCTTGAGAATCATTTCATGGGAACTGTGTTACATGGAATACACTTTAGACAATGTTATTGTGGAAACATCCAGAAGCAGTATTGGAGAAAT
Organism: Spilogale gracilis; assembly: GCA_004023965.1. Lineage (NCBI taxonomy): Eukaryota > Metazoa > Chordata > Mammalia > Carnivora > Mephitidae > Spilogale > Spilogale gracilis. Next base: position 21,618 of record PITA01003394.1, read on the forward strand.
GGAACTTCACTGAGAGTTCATACCTCCCTGGCAGAATTTAAGAAGCAGTATAAGGAGAGAAATGCTGGAATATGCAGCACATCCAGAGCCCCTCAGGAGATAGAAAGAGCTTCACCTCACTCAGAGAAGTCTCCCCTGTGTGGGCTCAAGAGAAGATAAACACAACGATGTCAGCTACCCAACACTTGCCTTCAACAGCTGATGGTGCTTGGACTTCTTCCCTTGGAATATTTGAAGTATTGAGTCAATGAAGTGATTCTAAATATTGTCTTAGGGGTAAGACTGTAAACTCAGCTACAAAACTGGAAATTTTTCAAACCTATTTCTCCATAATGTGGGTGTTTAGGATTTTTAAAAATACTTTTCTAGTAAATTACGCACTGCTTGTCCAAAGAAGTAAACAGCAGCCCAAGGCCCTGGGTGCGTCCATTGTGAGAACATTTCTCCTCAAATGTCACTGAATGTCTGCAGCCAAATACAGCACGGCATGTGTGTCCTATTTATTCTCAGGGCAGCTGCTATTCTTATTCCCACCTGCAAGGGATATGAGTCATGTTTAGGTGTCTTGGGGCTTCGTAAATGGCCATACATTTAGTCAAATTTTCTTTTGCTGATAGACTTGAGCAACAAAAATCACTGCTTTTGATAACAAAAAGTTGGGGTTTATCAACATGCTCACAGGGCATGTGGCAGGTTTATAGGTCCCTTTCACAAGAACTTCCATATTTTAAGATCCATGTTTTTCCAGTGCAGACTTGGATGCCAGCTTGAGTGATTCCTGTATTCTTTTAGTCTCTCTGGACTAAAACCAGGGGCTCTGGTCAAGTTCAACTTTGCAATCCAAACCTCCAACTGAATGCAAGAAAAAAAATATGCTGGTGATACAGTCAAGCTAAACCTGGGAAAGGGCCTAAGGGGCATGGATGAGGAGTGACCTCCTAGGGGTAGGCAAGAAGCAAATTTCAATTATCTTCAGTTTGTAGATTATCGAACCAATTATTCCTCTCTGTGTATCCATGCCCTTTGCAATGTGATGGCAGTGCAACATTACAGCTCCTACCATCAAAGGATGCAGCTTATCTCCCCAGGCCTTGTATCTGGGCTGGCTTTATAATCAGCTTTGGCCAATAGACTGTAGAAGAAGTGTCAGTGCATGAGTCCATGCATACTTATTTCCCCTCACTTTGACCCTGACTTCACCATGCAAACAAGCCTGAGTTAGCCTGATGGAGAATGAGAGAACATATGACCTGTGGTCGGTCAGCCCAACCATACCAGCTATGAGCCCCAGCTGGAATCTGTGATGCTGGGTTCAAGAGCCCCAGGGGACAAAATCTAGCCCAGATGAGCTGGTTGATCCGCAGCTGACTGGAGATGCATGAACAAGCCCAGCTGAGATCAGCCAGCCCTGGCCCAAATCATCAGAACCTCCAAGCTATCCCATCAACTTGTGAGCAACAGTATGTAGTTAATGACTTAAACTACTAAGGTTTGGGGGCTTGGTATGCAGTAGTAACTAAATGACACAAGCATGATCACCATGATCTCTCCATTATCAATAATTATCATTCATTTTAACATTTTCTCCATAGTCTCTCACCCTACCTCCAGTTTCTGCTATTACTAACATTCTGCATTAGTGTGGTACCTCGTTACAACAATGAGCTAATATCAATACATTAGTATCAACTAAATTCCAATGTTATATTAGAGTTCACTGTGTTGCATATTCTACATGTTTGACAAATGTATGATGACATGTATCAGCCATTACAGCAACATACAGGATAGTTTCCTTGCCCTAAAAATCCCCTATGCCCTATTTACTCATCCCTCCACCCGCCCCCACCCTGAGCCCCTGAAAACCACTGACCTTTTTACCATCTCCATAGCTTTGTCTTTGCCAAGATATCATATACTTGGAATCATAGATAATATATATATATTTTCATTTCTAATCGGCTTATCTTAAAATTCTGTGTCTAGCCCAGTGCTGTTTTTCCTAAATTAACTCACATAACATTGCAGGGTGCTATTTCTCGCTCAGTTTACAGCTAGAAGAACCCAACTCATAAATGCTAAATTAGCTAGTCCACAGATACACAGCTAATGAATGCTAGAGTTTTAGAAACTCAGGCCTTCCTTACTGTAGAACCAGAAGGCTTCACCACCGCACAAAAAGTGGTGAAGTTTGCCCCAGAGGACACAGTCAGCCTACAGCTTTGCCTCTTTTGGCTCACCTACTATTTTAAATACCAGAAAATTTTAGCTTTTCTTTTAAAAATTGTAAGGTGTAGCAATTGGAAGCCTGGCTTTTCACACAGTCAGTCATCTCAGTCAGTTTGAGTTGCCCTAACAAAATCCTATGGACTGGATGGTTTATTTTTTTTAATCGATTTTATTTATTTATTTGACAGAGAGAAACACAGCGAGAGAGGGAACACAAGCAGAGGGACTGAGAGAGGGAGAAGCAGGCTTCCTGCAGAGCAGGGAGCCCGATGCGGGGCTCGATCCCGGGTCTCCAGGATCATGACCTGAGCCGAAGGCAGTCGCTTAACCAACTGAGCCACCCAGGCACCCCGGACTGGATGGTTTAAATAAGACTTTTATTTCTCCCATCCTGGCGGTTGCAAGTTCATGATCAAGGTGCCAGCAGACTCAGTCCTTAGTGAGAACTCTCTTCCTGGCTTGCACATGGCCAGCCACCTTCTCCCAGTGTCCTCCCTTGGGGGAGAGAGGGAGCCCTCGTGTCTTTCTCACTACTTACAAGGACTCCACTGAGCACACCTTGGGGACTTTACTCTCTTGACCTCATCTAAACCTCATCACCTCGCAATGGCCCCAAATCCAAATATCATCACTTTGGATGTTCGAGCTTCAACATATGAATGAGGGGGGCCGGGCACACATGTTTCGTCCACAAGGGCAATAACTGGCGAAAGCTAAATAACAGCTGTCTCATTAGGGCGTGAGATCACACTTCTCTAGAGTCTTCACCTCTCCCAATTATATTGGATCCAGTCCCATTCACTTATTTACATGATCTCTCTGGTCCGAATAGTTGTTAGGTTTGCACTGTTCTCTGCCCCAGAGATGCTATTGACGCCGGCTAGGAGTCTTGCAGGGTCTCAGGTCCTGGAATAAAATGGTAAAGTTAGATATCTTGGTGCCTCAGGACAGTGCTGAACACGTGGGAAGCTCGGATGTCGAGTAGGAAGAAACTGAATATTTGATAGAACAAACTTCATTAAAACTTCTGCTCTGCAAAAACAACATCAAGAGAATGAGAAGACAAGCCACAGACTGGGAGAAAACATTTCCAAAAGACACACCTGCTAAAGGACTACTATCCAAAATATACACTTGATAACAAGAAAACAAACAACCTGATTTCAAAAATGGGGCAGACTTTAACAGAAACCTTCCCAAAGAAATTATACAGAGAGCAAATAAGCCCATGAAAAGATGCTCTGCATCGCATGTCATCAGGGAAATGCAAATTAAAACAAAAATGAGATATCACTAGACACTTATTATCCAAATCCAGAACACGGACCACAGCAAATCCTGGTGAAGATGTGGAACGACAGGAACTGTCATTCGCTACTGATGGGATGCAAAATGCTAGACGCTTTGGCAGTGTGTTTAGTGTTACTCTTACCTTAAAACCCAGTGATCACACTCCTTGCTATTTACCCAAACAAGCTGAAAACTTAAACCTACACAAAATCCTGCACACAGTTATAGCAGCTTGATTCATAACTACCAATACTTGGGAGCAACCGAGATGTCCTTCAAGGTGGCTGGATAAACTGAGGTACATCCAGGCATGGAATATTATTTACTGCTAAAAGGGAAAGATCTGGGGTCTGACAGGCTCCCTGCTCAGTGGGCTTCTCCCTCTCCTATGCCCTCCGCCCTGCTCATGCGCACTCTCTCTTCACAAATGAATAAAGAAAATCTCCAGAAAGTAAAGGAAATGAGCTATCAAGACATGAAAAGCCATGGAAGAAACTTAAATGCATATTGCTAAGTGAAAGAAGCCAATATGAAGAACATAAACCTGCTGTATGTTTTCAAGTATCTAACATTCTGGAAAAGGCAAAACTATGGAGACAGTAAAAAGACTAGTGGTTGCCAAGGATGGGGGATAGAGAGATGAATGGACAGAACATAGAAGATTTTGGGACATACACTGTATGATATTATAATGATGGATACATGTCATCATACATTTGTCCAAATCTATAGAACACCACCAAGAGTGAACCCTAAGGAAAACTATTGTCTTTAGGTGATTGTGGTATTTCATTGTAGTTTCACTCTTGGTAAAAAAAAAAAAAAAAAAGAAAGAAAAGAAAAGTACCATTCTGGTCACTGATACTGATAATGGGGAAGGATACAGGAAATCAGAGCCAGAGATGACAGTGAATTGCAGAACCTTGGGTGGATATTGAAGTTTATTTGAGCTCTTTGGGGGAGGGGGTCTAGGCCACTTTCATCTAGATTATAAGGGTACAGGAGACCCCAGATGGTATCCAAGCCTTTGTGTTTAATCAAGAATTTCCCTGAAATCTCCCATCTGGTTCCATTCGCCTATCACAGGCGAATGCAAACCACAGGTATTTGACCCTAATTGAGGGACAGGGTTTCCAGACAAAATGAATGTGTAAGTCATGGTATGTGTATTTTCCTAGCAGTCTCTGCAATTAGAGAACTTTGTAATTCAAGATTGGCATATGTAGTTGTATGAGAGAAAAAGGAATTTGAGGTTTCTAGATGAGGTATGAATAACATAAATCCTTAACTTGCACTGAGCTTATACTGAGCTTTACTTTTCAAAATGATGTCTTCAGAATGCAAGACATTTCATCATCTTGACCCGTGGAAATTTTTATCTCAAGCTCTTGACACTGAGGACTCTTTCTACAGATGTTTTAATTAGAATGATATTAATATTGATGAATTTTCATAAACCATTTTTCAGAGCAAATACAATTAAGCCAGCATATTAGTTAGGAATTATATTCAGCTGTGAGTAAACTGAGATGTGAAAAAAATAGTATATTGATCACACAAGAGTTTATGCTGTTATGTAAAAGAAGTCTAATACAGGTTCTCCAAGGAGGAGATTGTGATTCCATGAAGTCCTCAAGATCCCCACCTCTCCCTCTGTCCTCCTCCTCCATCCTCAGCCTGTGGCTTTCAACTTTAAGGACTCATTCTAGTGAAAGCTGCTGGAAATCCGGCTATGACGGGAAGAAAAAGGAAGAGGAAGAGCTAGTTACCTCTTTTTAATGAACCTCTTCAGAAATCCCATCTACCAGTTCTGCTTATACATCATTGGGCAGATCACAGACACAGAGCTACATTAGCACCAAAGAAAACCGGGAAATGTAGTTTTTCAGCAGGGCACCTCACCCAGTGTTCCCCTGAGAAACTGGGGAAAACAGATATGAAAGGCCACCTTTAATCTAACCACACCAGTTTAATTTTCAATTTATTTTCTGTTTGGCACAGTTCAAGAGTTCTATTTTTCACCATATTTCATTTTACTAAAATTATTTAGTATTCTTTTTTATTTGAAATTTACATTGGAAATTTCGTTGACTCCTACATTTTATTCCATAACTAATTTTACCAGATACGGTTGATGCCATTGTCAGATTTCTTTTATGTATATTATTTCTATCAAAGTAAAACTATGAATATCAAACATTGCACTTTTACATTATCTCAAGAAAATTTTATTCTACTCCTACGAATATCAAATATTGCACTTTTACACTATCTCAAGAAAACTTTATTCTACTCCTATTATATCTACTCCTATATCAATAGTAAAAAAGTCACTATTCCCCATGACTTTTTAAATACCAGAATGTTTAAAATTACAATTCTCACTCCCATCATTTTCCTCAAAGGTAACCACTATTAAACATTTCTTGTGTATCCCTCCACGAAAAGCTAAATGCATATTATATTTATTTCTTAGTGAATCTGGGAGAAAATAGAGACTGATTTGGTAAAAGGGAACATCAGAAAAGCAAAGAGGAGGGGGCACCTATGTAGCTCAGTTGGTTAAGCCACTGCCTTCAGCTCAGATCATGATCCTGGAGTCCCGGGTTCAAGTCCTGCATGGGACCCCTAGCTCCGTGGGGAGTCCCTCTGACCTTCTCCTCTCTCATTCTCTCTCTCTCTTTCTCTCTCTCTCTCTCTCTCTCTCTCTCTCTCTCTCTCAAATAAATAAATAAATAAAATATTTTTAAAAAGAAAAGGAGAAGACTGCAGGGAGAGAACCACAGAAGAAGTCTGATACAAAGAAGCCCAAGCAGATAGGAAGGGCAAGTAAGAAAAAGCCTGCTCCATCAGTCCAGAACAATTGCAAGGTGAGGCAGGTGAGTCAGAGGTGGGGGAGATAGAAGGTCAGAAATGTATGCATCTCTCCAGCCCTGTTTGGAGAGAAAGTACAGTAGGTAAGTCCGGATAGAATGCTCAGGCAGAGAGGCAATTTAGTTTACCCTCCTGAGCCTCCTTCGTTTTCTGTTTCATGAATGTCAGATTGACCAGCTGGTCTACCATGTGCCTACCTTCTTGGACAAATAGATACACCCAGTGCCCCTACTACAGGCTAGACAGCAGAACCAAGAACTGGATGGACCCATGGCAGGGACTCCCAAAAGAGGATGGGAAGTAGGGAAAACAGGGATCCTCTAGATCCTCTACATTCTGACCTGAGAAAGATTAAGGACTACAAATGTAGAACCCACAAACACCAGAACCCACAAACACCAGAGATGCCAGTGGAACATTCAAGGAGAGGACCAGGCCAGCCCTACCTCAGGGGACACAAGCTGTGCACGCCAAAGTCTAGCACCAGGTCACAAGACCCCTTTCCTAGAAGACCATGAGGTTGTGGAAGCCTGTCGTCCACACATTCTGCTGCCATCTTGGAGAAGAGGAGAAGGAAGAAGGAAAAGATCTGAAATACTAGGGAATTATTCCCTAAGACCCTGGATTAACCGTAAATAATTTTAAAACATGGGATCAGACCAAGTTTTAAATTGGATTCGGCTAAATCAATTCCCATTCCCCAGGAAACTAGAGATGAGAGGAGTTCTTGAGGCAGAACTTATCAGTTATATTTAACTCCAGAAACTTCCTCTGCTGGTAGGATTAAGGAGAGGCCATTTGTGACTTCACCAGAACTGGTAAACTCTTCAGTAATCTGAGGGTCAAATGTTCTGTTTCCTTCCATAACTGTTGTCTCATAGGAGTCTCACTTGAGGTAGGTCTAAGGACATTGTTACCTCCATCGACAAATGAAGACAAAGTTAATGGCTCATAAAATAGGAAGGAGCGGAACTGGAAGAAAGGGCCCAATTTCTCCAGCTAGTTCTCTTTCCACTGGGTAAATAAAAGGGAGGCTCCAGATTCACCACCAAAGAAACAAAAAACAAAAACAAAAACAAAACACATTTTTTCAGAGACAATAGATGCATTCTGGGCACTGTTCTCTGGATATACTGAAGTTTCTCACTCCAGCCAAAGAGTAAGTTTTTGGACCGAAAAGGCCCCACACACCAAGTCCTGGGAGAAACAAGCAGCTTCCCCCTCTCTCAGGGTTCTGTTCTCCCCAGGCATCCCACAAATTCTGTTAGAGCTCCAGACCGTGATTCTCATTTCATTTTGTTCCAAGGACAATTTATTTGCAGCTTCCCCAACTCCCACAAGATCTCACTGTACCTCCATTGATCTGATTTAATTAAAATCAAATCCTACAAAAGCTCACACACAGTACTTGCCTTATAACAATGTTCACTGTTCTTCCTTGCTAATTTACTGGAATACCATATTGAAGACCGTTGAACCCACTGACTGAAGACTCAACCATATGATCGTCCAAACACTCATTTCTCACTTCCTAAGCTAGTTAAATAGCCAGGTTCAGGTTCACAGGAAGCTCCAAGATCTCATGAAACTTTTCCAGGGTCCAAAGATGTGACCTATGCTTCCTTTAAGATGCACTGGAAATCTAGCATTGAAATGATGTTTCTAAACCACACTCTCTCACTCTGCGGGCTCCAGCTGCTCGAGTTTCATGAGGATGACTTCTCAGGGCCTTCAGATCTTATTTCACATCAAGCAAAGTCTGGTCTTGATTAAAGTTGCAGTGAGGGAAGCATATGGCAGTCAGAGAGGCAAGGGCTGGGTAATTAGCCTCTGCAGGTTCGCACTGCAGAAAGCAAGAGGCCATATACTGTCTGCAGTTCGTTGGAGTTGGGCTCCAAATGAAACACGAGCTTGCACATTCCCTGTGTTTATATATTTGAGTTAATTGAGTTCTTAATTATTAAAAGTGATCCCAGCCAGGCAAGGGATTTAGTGAACTAAGTATTAAAATAACACATCATTGAGGCAAATTTTCTCCCAAGTTCCCCTGATACAGTAAGTCTGGACACTCGTTGCTATCATATATTTTTACGGGAAGGGAGGCGTGGAGCTGAGAGCATTCGAATTTCACTAAGCTTTTGCATCTGCAGAGTGGAAGGGATAATGCCTTTAGCTTTTGAATTCTGTCAAGACCAGACAGACTATTTCTTCTCAGAAACACTTCCATTTGCTGTGAGAACCAGCCATACAAAGAGGAAACGGAGCCTCTCTTCCTGTCATCAAAGCTCCAGGCCAGACCAGACCAGGAACTGTACCGGTCACTCCTATTGTCTAATAGCATGGGGAGAGTCTTTGCAGAGGGATCTCATGACAGAAGGGAGAGGGACAGAGGTTTTGTCCTAAACGCTGAGGAGCTCTTTATGCTGTAGGAGCAAAGACCTAGAGGTAAAGTTCCTCTGCTTCATAAATGTTTTGCTCTTTTAGTATAACAGTGTTGAATATTCTAAAATAGAATGATAGTATTGCAGCAGGGCACTCCTGTTTTTTAAGATCTTTGCTTCCTTTCTTGTTAAGGCAATGTGCTATTCAGTCCTTTCCCCTCTGCACAATTGTTAACCACTGCTTTTCACAAATGTTCCTTCTACAGAAAGAGCAGTGATGTGTTTTCACCACAGCCTGGAGGAGAACCAGGTTTGACCTAGTAACCTGGACGCTCTACAGTGGGTTGTCCTTAGCTAACAGCATCCTGCCTTCGCTGGCAGCTTCCCACGTACAACCCCAGGACTCCTAGAAGTGTCTACAATGACACATGCCTGGGAACAGAAGGTCAGAAAACTGAAAGCCTGGGAACCAAGGAAAGGGAGAAAGGAACAGGGCTGGAGGGGGACATTCAGGGAAGTGAGGTGCTCAGCATCTTCAACGAGAGACAGCTTCACTTGGACAGGTGCAGCTTTTTTTCTTTTTAAAAGATTTTATTTGTTTATTCATTGGACAGAGAGAAACACGGCTACAGAGGGAGCAGAAGCAAGGGGAGTGAGAGAGGGAGCAGCAGGCTTCCTGCCAAGCAGGGAGCCCTATATATGGGGCTCAATCCAGGGACTCTAGGATCATGACCTGAGCTGAAGGCAGGTGCTTAACGCCTGAGCCACCCAGGTGACCCAGACAGGTGCAGCTTTGATGTTCTAAGGAGACTGGGTTCTCAACACATTTATTTAGCATCCATTCTACTTTTTTTTTTTTAAGATTTTGTTTATTTGACAGAGAGAAACACATCCAGAGAGAGAACACAAGCAGGGGGAGTGAGAGAGGGAGAAGCAGGCTTCCCGCCGAGCACGGAGCCTGATGTGGGACTCGATCCCCGGTCTCTGAGATCATGACCTGAGCCGAAGGCAGTCACTTAACCAACTGAGCCACCCAGGCGCCCCCACTCTACATTATTTAAAACTTAGTTCTCATGTAAGCATCCCATTTTCTCCATCAAGAACATGAGTCTCTGGGAAGTTAATGGACTTGTCCAAGTTCACAAAGGAACCACAAGCCCAGGAGGGTTGTCATCCCAATGTCCAGATGCCCAAGACCTGGCCTCTTGTTCCACAGACCAAACCACCTGATAATACCGCCCAGGGGGTCAAGACTCAACTCCCCTTGAGCAATGAAGTTACTCGGGCTCTGCTGGTCTGGGGGCTGGGCTGGAGGAAGGACAGTTCGGTCACCACCTCAGAGGCAGCAGCGGAGGTAAGACCTCAGACCTGCCCAGTTACTTGGTAATTATTCTCTACCCTCTCATCTACCTATTTTCACTCCTACCAGAGCTTCCCCTACTCTCTCTCTCTCCATCACTGCCCCCACAATTCAAATACATCTCTCTCACTCATCCAATCACCTCTCTCCTTCCCAGTGCCCAAAGGGAGCTCCCACCTGCTGGCAGGATAGCCTAGTTGCAACAAGGGGTTCTTCCTTGTTAGGGCCAAACTGCAAAAGAGAGAGAGGGAGAGAGAAGGAAGAAAAGATAAGGAAGCCAAACTGACACCACAGTGTCTTCAAGAAGATGCCTGAGTAAGAGTCAACAGGTGCAGGGGGTCACTTTAGGTCCTCCTTCTGTGCCTTTTGGCTCCTGACATGTGTCCCTACAGGGCCTGTGTGTCTCCCCAGCAAGGAGGCCGAGCAGTGCCCTGGCTAGTCCTGCTCCTCCACCCCCAACACAGACGGGGGAATGGCCCTGCGGATAAGGCTGTTCCCCTAATGTGAGTCACATGTCCTGTGGGCCAATAGAGGGAGCCCTCATCACCTGAATGGCTTCTGGGTGGAGATTCAGGGCACTGGGTGAAGATTGCTGCCCCTGAGATGTGGGGCTGCCCTGAGACCTGTCTGAAACCTCCCGAGCTCTGTACCAGACTGCCTGAGCACAAAATGGCCCCTGGGCCACTCTGTGCTGACACGTGTGTGAGGGCGCCCCTCTCTTATGTCTGTCTGGCAGGAAGAGCACCTCCCGTCACCTCAGAAAGCCAGGGCCACCCCCCTGCCGACACTTCACTTGACATCCGGTGGGTGAACCTCAGGGGAGAATTTTTTTCTCTCAGGAATCACAGCATCCTCCTTCTAAAATCTCTGGCCTGAGGGTTATTTTTA